>OW203741.1:0-10000 GCA_934045075.1 Yponomeuta sedellus
ACCTAACCTAACCTAACCTAACCTAACCTAACCTAACCTAACCTAACCTAACCTTTTTTTTTTTTTTTTTTTTGTTGACGGGGGGGAAATCTTCAAAAGATACCCGACTTCCTGGGGGGAAAGCCGGGTTATGTTGGATTCTTACCAACTAAAACCCCCCCGGTGGCCCTCTCCGTGCGTGTGGAGGAGGGCTCCGGGATCTCAATGAACACACCGGAGCCCTCGCGCACAGTGCCTTACGCACCCGTCTTCGTAACCGGCTATGCCGGGACAGCCTCACCAAACGGCAGTGTGCGGCCACCACACACCGCCGCCTCCACGGGGTCGCTTGGAACGGTGGCTCGAGCCCCCACTCTAACCACCCACGACCCCGGAGTCTCCTTTTAGTCGCCTCTTACGACAGGCAGGAGGTACCGTGGCCCTATTCTAAGCCCGGGACTACAGGGCTGGTCCCCCTTTTAGTCGGCTCTTACGACAGGCAGGGGATACCGTAGTCTTATTCTAAGCCCATGACTACAGGGCATTTTGGCCAGGGCGGGGCTGATTTGCGCCGCCTCTGCGCCTCCGCCTCCTTGCGGGGTCGGCCTTCTCCCTCTCTCTTTCAGCTTCCTCTTTGAGGGTCATCACTGACTCACAAAAGGCAGCCATCGCATCCCATTGAGGCTTGCCCTGCACCATTGCTGCCACCACGGAGGGCAATCTGAGATCTCCCCCGATCGCAGCGACGAGGTCTTGCCGCTGCGATTGCCACGCAGGGCAGATCTCCAGAGTGTGCTGCGCGTCGTCGCTGCTGGCGTTGCAATGGTGGCATGCCGCCGATTGCTCTTTGCCGATTCGGTGCAGGTACTCCCCGAAGCACCCGTGCCCGGTGAGCACCTGCGTCAGCCGGTAGCCTATTTGGCCTTCCCCTCGGCTCATCCACTCTCGGAAAACGGGCAGAATTGCACCTACGACTCGCTGCCTTTGGCTTGCCGGCTCCTGCAGTCGCGCCCTCCATTTTTCGAGCGCGTCGTCATGGGCTGCTTGGCGCAACAGAGTAACAGCCCTGGGGGGCAGATCCGCTCCGCTATCCCGCTGGTGACGAAGCTCACAATATACGGTCTTGTCCATCGACGCCAAAATGTCCAG
Source organism: Yponomeuta sedellus (assembly GCA_934045075.1). NCBI lineage: Eukaryota > Metazoa > Arthropoda > Insecta > Lepidoptera > Yponomeutidae > Yponomeuta > Yponomeuta sedellus. The sequence continues at coordinate 1,129 of OW203741.1, forward strand.
GGGGGGATATCTGGCTAAAAGACCTGCCGCCTCATGGGAGATCGTGCGGTACCCGCGCGCCACCCTTATGGCTAGCCGGCGCTGCACGCTAAGCAGTTTGGCTTTGCATGCACGGTTGCCGGCCAGCTCATCCGCCCAGATTGGCGCTCCATATAGGGCCATGGACCGCACGACCCCCGTGTAGAGCCGCCGAACACTCTCCCGCGGCCCCCCTAGATTGGGCAGGATTCGGTGCAGAGCACCCGCTACCCTCTCGATCCGGGGGACCAGACGGTCGAAGTGCTCGACGAACTCCCAGCGACCGTCCAAGACAACGCCGAGATACTTCAAGTATCTCCCCACCTGGACAACGGCATCCCCGACGCGAACGACAGAGCTTGGCGGCTCCGAGCCCTTGGGGAGGTCGTGAAACCAGAGGGCTTCGGTCTTCTGTGGTGCGATTTGTAATCCGAGGGCCCGGATTCTGCGGACCACACACGCAACTCCGCATTCGGCGACACGGGTCGTTCGGTCGAAATTGTCTCCCTCGGCCAGAACAAGGGTGTCGTCGGCGTAACATACCACCCGGACACCGACGGGGAGAGCGATCCGGAGCACCACGTCGTACGCGAGGTTCCACAGGAGTGGCCCCAGAACCGACCCCTGCGGAACCCCGCAGTACATCTCCCGGCTGTGCGAAGCCCTGCCCCGACCAGTGTATTCAATGCCACGGTCTCGGAAGTAATCGCCGACGATGCTCCGCAGATGCTCGGGCAGACCGTGGTAGTCGAGTGCCTCTCTGATAGCCCTCCAGGGCAGGGAGTTAAATGCGTTCACGATATCAAGGCTAATCGCTAGCACCACCCTGCCCTGGGATACCGCTTCTTGCGCGACGGAGCGGACGCGTAGGATGGCATCCACTGTGGAGCGCCCGTGTCGGAAACCAAATTGGCTGTCCGATAAGTCCGGACCGACGCTCCACAGGTGGAGGTTTATGCGCTCCGCTATCACTCGCTCGAAGAGCTTTCCGGCCTCGTCCAGCAAGCAGATCGGCCGGTACGCCGACGGAGAGTCCACCGGTCTGCCCTCTTTCTTCAGCAGGACCAGTCGCGCCCGTTTCCACTCCGACGGGAAGCGCCCAGACCTGAGGCAGTTGGTTAGGTGGAGCCGGAAACGCTCACCGAGGGCACCAAGCGCGAGTACCCAGGCGCGACCTGGGATTCCGTCGGGGCCTGGGGCGGTGTTCCGCACTGCTAGGCGCCTCACGGCTCGCCCCAGCTCCTCCTTTCCAACCTCCACATTTCCCTCCGAGGGCGGCAGCATCGACGCCGAGTATGGAGCGCTTGGCGGGTTGTCGGTAATTCGTGGGAATAGTGTGTCAACCACGTTCACCACGAGGCCCGGATCAAGCGTCTCGGTCAACGGAGGAACCCACGGTCTGAGCTTGTCCATAACCATTTTGTATGGACGCCCCCATGGGTCCCCGTTGAGACTCTCGAGGAGCTCAAGGTGCGCCTTCTCCTTCGCGTCTGCAACAGCCGCTTGGAAACTGATGGTCGCCTCACGATATACGGCGTAGGCCGCCGTCCTCTCCTCGGAGGAAGCACGACGTCGCCTACGACTTCGCAAAAACGCTCTTCTGGCCCTCATGCACGACGCCCGCTGTCTTGCCAGGCTGTCGGACCACCAGTAGGTAGCGGTGCGCTCGGTCGGCCGTGTTCGAGGCATCGCAGCATCGCACACCTGAATCATCCGTTCCCGGAACCATGCTGTCTCCGCCTCCGCGTCGGCAGTGGTCGGTGATTCCACCCATGCTGCAGTATTCGCGGCGGCCACGAGCAGGTCCCGGTTGAGTTTCTTCAGTGCCCAGCGTCTAGGCCGTGCGATGTCTCGGCTCTGAGCTCCGTTGCTGGAGCGCACCGCTACATCCATAAGGATGTAGTTGTGGTCCGACAGGGTCAGCAGCTCCTCGGCAACGCGCCAGCCCGAGACTAGGGCGCTCGCCGTTGGGGATGCCCATGATAAGTCCACTATGGACTCGCCCTGCCAGCGCACGCAGGTGCTGGCCGACCCCTGGTTCAGGAGCCCAAGGTTTAGGCACGCCGCCCAATCTAGGACGGCCTCCCCCCTGGGCTCGTCCCGGGGCCCACCCCATGCGCGTGCGTGGGCGTTAAAATCCCCCAGCACCAGAACCGGATGAGGCTGGCAGCGCCGGACACATGCTGCGAGCTGGTCCATATAGACTTCAAAAGCCGCCAGGCTGACGTTGGGAGAGATGTAGCAGCCAACGATTGCTACCGAGCCCCACAGCACAGCCACGAACCCTGTCCCCCTCTCCAACTGGGAACATGGTGGAGCTCCTTCTCCTCCTCCCCAGTACACAGCCACCGAGTTGTTGTCATCGCCGAACCAGCGGGGATGAGCAGCTACTCTATAGGGCTCCGCGACAACGGCCAGGGCAACCTTATGCTCCGCGAGGGTCTGCAATAGCAGGTCCTGCGCCCTGCGGCAGTGGTTAAGGTTGCCCTGGAGGATCTTAAGCTGGGCGTTGAACGCTAGGCTTTGTCCCCTCCTGCTGCGAGCTAGGGCCCGGCTGACTCGACGATGGCGAGGCTCCCTCTGCGGTCTTGGAAACGGGAGGGGCCTGCTTTCCCCTCTTCTTATTTACCTTCTCAGGGACGGCGCACTTCTGTCTCATCTCGTGATCGGCGCGCAAACCACGGTCGGAGCAGATTGGGCAATTAGGTGGCGCAGAGCACGTTGCCGCTTTGTGACCTGTTTGCCCACAGTGAAAGCAGGCGTTGCTTCGGTCAATTGTGCTCCTGCACCCGTCCCTTACGTGGCCGGTCTCAAGACATCGATAGCAACGGGCTGGCTTCTCCGGCAGATATCTCACCCGGGCAGCCAACCAGTCCGCAATCCGAAGTCGGGGCTCAGCTGTCACCTTCTTCGCAGCTGTGAGGGGACAACGGACCCACACTGTGCCCAATTGGCGCCCACTTCTTCGGATCACGCCGACCTTCACTTGCTCGACGCTGCAGCCGCCAGCAGCAGCGACCGCGGCAGCCACGTCCATTGGGGTGATCGAGTCATCGATGTCCATGACTCTCATTTCACCCGTCTTTACGGGCCGTGCCACCTTGACGGGCAGTTCTGCGAGGGCCTCTCTGAGGCACCCTGCTAACCTATCAGCATGGCCAACGCTTTCAGGACCGGTCACCTCCAATAAGATTCCCCCGTTGCGGCCCTTCCTCTGGCGTATGTCAGCGATGCCGCATTCGCTGAGTTTTACCTTAGCCTTAGCAGTGGCCATCACTTGCGCGTACGTTGTCTCCGAGCCCTCCGGAATCGTAAGCATAACTGCTGCCGACTTCGGGGGTCGCGGAGGCTTCGGCTTGAGACTTGCCTTCAGCTTAGCAGGCTTGGGTGCTGTCTTCTGTTTGGCCGCTTTGCCAGGCTTGGCCTTTTTGCCTACCACTTCAGCCCAGGTTGTCGGGTCACGTCTCTCCGCCGCTGCAACGGGGGCCGCGGGTACTGGGGGCAGTGGTTCCACTGCCAGGAGTGTCTTACGAGCCTTCTTCTTCTTCTGCTTTTTCCCCAGTTTCCCCTTGGCATTCGATGTAGGGGCAGCTTTTGATGCTGTCGGCGGGCAGTCGGCAGCATTTGCTGATACAGCCTGCTTTTGCCCCAGTGAGGGGCGGACGGCGCGGTCTGGAAATAGCTCCGCCTTGAACGCTGTGAGTTTCGTCTCGATCAGCGCCCCGACCTGCTCCAAAAAGGAGCCCTGGGGCTGATGTGCCTGGGGAACCAGGGACGAAACAGTTCGAGTATCAGTCCTCCCGACCTCTTTCCGTCGCATGTTCTGTACTTCAGCAGTAAGGGCGGACACTTGTGCCTGGAGGGCAGCCAGTTGCGAGCGCAACGAACCGTTTTCGCTTTCAAGCTGCTGCATTCTGCCGGGGTCCGATGTCCGCTGAACCATCTCCTCCGTGGCAGCCCTAGCAGTTCTCGCCGCGACGCGCAGTTCCCGCACGAGGAACCCTTGCAGGTTGGTTGATTTAGCTGCAATGGACTCCACAACCGTCATTTTCTCGCTGACTTGCGCACCCAGGTCAGCTGTGGGCTGCTGCCTCATGTGGTCAGCGAGGTCTTCCAGTGCGGGAAGGCTCAGCGAAGTACGCGTGACCGGGGGAGGCTGCGTGAGGTCGACACTTTCGTCGAGCGGTGGTCGTTTGCCTCTGGCCCTCTTTGCACCGCCGCGAGCAGGCACTGCGATGTCACGCTTCCTCTTCCTCGCAGAGCCAGTTGACCATTGTGAGGCCAGCGAGCAATCGGACTCATAGTCAGCCTCCGACATTCTTTCAAGTTCGACGACGGCCGGAATTGCGAAACAGCTCGCAATAAGGCGTTGCTTTTCCTTTTCCGCCTCGTCCTTCTCCCTCTCCTTCTCCTCTCCTATCTCCTTCTTTCCCTCATCCTCCTCTTTCTCCTTCTCCTTCTCCGACTCTTTCTCCCTATCAACGTCCAGCAGAATTTTGTCCCCCCCAGAGTACGTGGGACAGCCCGAGCTCGGAAGCTCGGAGAGGGATTCTCCGACACCGGAGGTGCCGGTACCCTCCTGGGGTAGTATCTCTTTAAATCGTGCTGCCATTGTTTTTCTCCTTTTTCCGCTCGTGATATTCAAAGAATATGCGTTTGCGGTACGCCTGCCTGGATGAACCAGACAGCCGATGCCTGGACTTAACCCTTTCGGCTCCACGTCGGCCTTATCGGCTTAAGCCCAGTACTGGAAAGCGCCGCGCACGTACCACTTCCAGGATTTTTTATAGAGGTTAACTCCTCGCAGCCCGACCGCTGAAGGCAGGGCCCTCGGTCCCGGTGAGTCGGGGTTCCGATCTGCTCACGCAAACCCACATGGGCTGCCCCACCCGGACTCTGTAAGAACAGGGTCCAGGCGACCTCGTCTGCCAGATTTTTCGCCGCTGGCCAGCAAGATCCCATAAGGAGAAGTTACTGACCAGCGCCCAGGGTGCACCGGCCCTTGCCACTTACCCTTCCCACTGGTTCATGATGAATCAGTAGGAAAGGAAGCGGAAGGGCACACGGGGAGGTAATCTGGCATCGCACCCCAACCTAACCTAACCTAACCTAACCTAACCTAACCTAACCTAACCTAACCTAACCTAACCTAACCTAACCTAACCTAACCTAACCTAACCTAACCTAACCTAACCTAACCTAACCTAACCTAACCTAACCTAACCTAACCTAACCTAACCTAACCTAACCTAACCTAACCTAACCTAACCTAACCTAACCTAACCTAACCTAACCTAACCTAACCTAACCTAACCTAACCTAACCTAACCTAACCTAACCTAACCTAACCTAACCTAACCTAACCTAACCTAACCTAACCTAACCTAACCTAACCTAACCTAACCTAACCTAACCTAACCTAACCTAACCTAACCTAACCTAACCTAACCTAACCTAACCTAACCTAACCTAACCTAACCTAACCTAACCTAACCTAACCTAACCTAACCTAACCTAACCTAACCTAACCTAACCTAACCTAACCTAACCTAACCTAACCTAACCTAACCTAACCTAACCTAACCTAACCTAACCTAACCTAACCTAACCTAACCTAACCTAACCTAACCTAACCTAACCTAACCTAACCTAACCTAACCTAACCTAACCTAACCTAACCTAACCTAACCTAACCTAACCTAACCTAACCTAACCTAACCTAACCTAACCTAACCTAACCTTTTTTTTTTTTTTTTTTTTTTTTCGAGGAGAAATCCATTTACGGACTACCCACCATTACTAGGTGGGCGCGTGTGGGACTCGCCCAGCAGAGTGCTGGGAATACCCACTAAAACTCCCCGTCTTCCTTTCATGCCCTTGTTGAGGGTGAACTGGGACCTGTGAAATTCACCAGTCCACCCCCGGGCTGCCCAGCTTATATGCCGGGCTGGCACCGATGGGGGGACCGCCTCGGAAGATAAGGCAGTCCCCAAACTGCAGAATGTGTGCATACGCCAGCGCTGCTGGCGCATGAAGACCAACTTTAGGGCAGAAGAAGGCCAGTAGCGACTACCGGCCCTCTCCCGCCCCTACATCTGCGCCGGATGGGAGCGGCCGGAGGCTCCTCCTCCTCCCGCTCCGTCTCCGCAGCACCCCTCCCCGAGACACCGGCTGATTCAGCCGAACGTCTCGGGCTTTCCCCCAAAGTTCCACCCATGGACTTAACTGCCATCGGCAGCATCCATGGATGTCACTGCAGGGGAGGCCGGTATGGCCGATGAACGAGAGGCACTACCCCATTGTATGGGGCGGCCCTTGACCGGCGAGGGGGTTGCATTGCATGCCACCCATGCGGTGCTCCGAGGGAAGGCCTCGGTCCGCGCACACTGCGCATTTGGGTTGCGCAGTGCAGTCCGCCGCGATATGTCCCTCTTGACCGCAGTGATAGCAGAGTCCACTGCGGTCTTTAGCAGAGGGACACAGGACCTGCGGATGGCCAACACCCATACAGCGGTAACACCGCATTGGGCGCTGCTCAAGGACCTTAATGGAGGCAACGCTCCAGCCTACACACAAGCGACCATCGTCTGCCAGTCTTTTGATGGCTTCGACGGGGCAGGACACGAGAGTGGACCCAACCCCTGTGTAGCCCGCTACTATTTTGCCAACCTTGATGGCATCTGGGGCGCAGTCTGCCTTCTGCGCCACAGCCATGCGGATCTCCTCCTCCGTTACGGAGTCATCGAGCCCTGACAGCCGGACATTGGCCGTCTTGGTAGGCCTTGTGACCTTAGCGGTGTCACCCAGCGCTTCACCGATTCCCGCCGCCAGGGCGTCCGCCTGGGCGGTAGTAGTCTCCTTAGGGAGCTCGATTATTCGAGCCCCCGTAATTCCAGTACGGAACTTGGCCGGTCCAATGCCCAGCGCTCCCATATTTACCGACGCCTTCGCCTTGGCGATGGCGTCCTTGTAGGTGACACCCTCCGCCACAGCCTCCGGTTTAAGTGTCAGCACCACCGCCAATGTTTTTGGCGCCTTGGGCAGCTTAGGCTTAGGCTTAACAACCTTTGCTGCTTCTGGCGCGGATGATGCCTTCTTTTTAGGCTTCTTCGCCACGGTCACCCACTGCTCGAGTACTACCGGCTGCTCCTCCCGCGACGGACCCGCAAACTGCACCGAGGCACGGGTTGCCTCACGAGCCGGAGCCGTCGACGTCTGTTCAACAGCCTTGGCCGCCTTCTTAGGCCTCGCCTCCTTCGGCATGTTTGCCGGTGGGGCGAGAGTCGTTACTGCCACCGGTTGCGAAGAAGCTGCCCTCTTCACCGAAGGAGCAGCCCTCTTCTCCGTTTGAGAATCCCCAGCTAGGGGAGGTCGATGCGACTGAGCCGGCAAAAGCCGGCCGTCCACCTCGAGCCCCTCCAACCGGGCCCCCATAATGCGTCCAAATTGCTCCGTCACATCCCGCTGTAGACGTTCGAGCATCTCTGTCATCTCGCCCCTAGAGAGCCCGTCAGGCTCGCGTGGGACTTCCACCTCCCTCACTGGGGCAACCGGGCTGTTTCGACGGGCACTCACCTCCGTGAGCTCCCGTCTCAACTCCGCCACCTCCTTTTGGAGCGCCGACATTTGGCTTTTAAGGCGTTTATTGTCACCCTCCAGCCTCGTCACTTCGTCATCCGCTGTCCTAGCGGCCAGCGTACGGACTGTCTTCATCATCGACAGTGTCGCATCTCTGATCTCCTTGACGAAGGTCCCCTTCAGGTTCTTCGATTTGGTCGAGACCTGAATAAGGCGACCTGCATCCTCAACCGCCAGCTGAACCAAGGCCCCTGTCGACACCTCAGGGCTCTTCTTGCCCCTACTGGTCACTTCACGTTCACCCTCCGTAAGGGTGGCTTCACTTTCCGAAAGGTAACCGGTATAACCGGACTCCCTTAACTCGCGACGTGCTTGAGACAGCCCAACACTATGGGTGTAGCCGCGACCTCCCTTCGTTCGAGATACCTTCGGTGCCGGGGTTTTAGTTGGTTCAGGTTCGACGTCCGACTCCGATTCCGATTCCCCCGCAATGATGTCACTTTGCAGGGGTCTCTTCTTCGATTTCCCTCCATTGGTTTTACCAGCCTGACTGGTTACGCCATCCCTGGATTGGGACTCACGCCCCCCGCGCGCCAGTATTGGAGAGACTAAGCCAAATCTCTCGCCAAACTCCCTCCAATTTGACCGTCCACTACGGTCAGAATGTCCCTCCGAATCCATCGACCAGTCGAGGGCCCTGCCCACGACTGACTCGGTGGGTGAATAAATTTTGACCGAGGTCGAAACAAACACAAACGACACGAAAACAGAACGAAAAACGAACAAACAACACGAAAATTACAAAAAGAAGTTGAAAATTCCACAAAAGTGAAATTTTCAACATCCAATCCGTAAGCAACAATCGAAATCCAGTAAGCACAGCCAAGTCAGTATTTAATCTTCCATCCAATCGCAAATATTAATAACTCCAACAAAATCCAAACTCCCAACCAACCTAACCTAACCTCAACCTAACCTAACCTAACCTAACCTAACCTAACCTAACCTAACCTAACCTAACCTAACCTAACCTAACCTAACCTAACCTAACCTAACCTAACCTAACCTAACCGAAGCAAAAAAAAGAGACAAAGCTAGTCCCGCAGGAGACGCGGGGGCGAGAGGCCTTATCAAAGCGTTCATGGACGCCCTTGGAACAGCCATCTACAGAAAACAGCCAAGCACATCCAAGGCAGCAGAAAGGCAGGAGGCCGCCGCGTCTAAATACCTAAAAACACCAGCGAAACAGCGAGAACCGGTGCAGGGCAACCGAACG
>OW203741.1:15000-30000 GCA_934045075.1 Yponomeuta sedellus
TTTCGGGCCTGAAGCCACTTTCAGGACATAGGGGAGGTCAGGCCGAGCTGCCCACCGAAAACCCCGACGTTTTCTGACGTCGGGTTCAGGAGTTACGGGCGATTAAAGTTTTAATCTGACAGTTCGGCGGCCATCTTAGCTGTCAAACTCCGAATTCAATCCGCCATAACTCTAGAACCGGTAGGTGTAGAGACACGCCGTTTTCACTGTTGTGCTCAGGGGCATTGTAAGAACCATATCCCCAAGTTTCAGGCGGATTGAAGTCGGAGTTTTTCAGGGTCCTGAAGGTGGTTTCAGAGGAAGGCTTGGGTTGGGCAGGGGCGAATAGTCGAAATCCGGGCGTTCTGCGGCCTCCGGAAGCGGAGATATCCCAAGTCAAACCTCAACTTTGACAGTTCGGCGGCCATCTTGTTTTACTTTGAACGCCCATATCTCTGCAACGGGACGTCGCGGAGCGCTGGGGTTTTCCCCTCGGCCATCGGCAGGTTCTGCCCTGTCCAACGCATTAGCTTTCAGGAGTTTTCAGGGGCCTGAAAATTTTCAGCCTGAAAGTCCAACCAGCGGACGGGGCTCATCGCGCCCAACAAGACGAGCCCAAACACGGGATAATTCGGCCCAGCGGTCGCGGGGGAATAGCCGTGTAACCATTTGCTGGCGGCCATCTTGGACCTTAACCGAAAAGTTTGCACGGCGATATCTCCCGGGTCAGTTGGGATAGAGACACCGTGTTTGGGGTCGTTGGAAAGGGCTCGCGGGGAGCCGTCCGCTGGTGGCCCTGGAACGGCTCTACATAGAGTCCACAAGGTACAAGGAGAGTTTTTTATCATTTCTGACCACATATTGTTAATTTAAAAAATTTTTTGATACACCCGAACTCTATAATACAACAGGAAAACGCGACTCTACGTAGAGCTAAAAATCTTTTAATGTTGTTCCAAATTCCCATTTAATTGTAATCTAATTTTATGTTAATGCTATTAATTTTTTAAATTCTGAATTCAATTTTTCAATTATTCCAATTATTTAATTTCAATTTTAATTTCAATTTTAATTTCAATTCTAGTTCTCAATTTTTTAATTTTTAAAGTTGTAATCATATAATTTTTTAACTTTTTAACTTTATAAATTCAATCTTTTATTTTCAATTTTCAATTTTTATTTGTACATCTTAAATTTTAATTTTATCACAAGTGACCTGGCCCCTATTGGCACATTAGTTTTAAATTGACTTATTGCCCTATTGCACTAGTTTAAGATCTACATTTCTATACGGCCCTTTTGCCTTAGGTTTAAGTAAATTGACAATAGGACTTATACATTTTTAGTGTAAACAATTTGACTCGGCCCTTTTGCCGCCATAGATATAAGTACCTGACCCGCCTCTTCGCTCGGCTGGGCCTAGCGGTATTTGGGCAACGCCAAACCGGCTCTCTTAGACTGAAAGCACTATGGACACCAGGCCGCGCAAGTCCGCGACCACGGCGGAGGCCAAGAGCCGGCCAACCGGGACGGGCATGGGTGCCCTGTTGCGGGTGCCCACAAAGGGGCTCCGCGGAACCCCGCCGAAAAAGGCACCTTCCGTTAAGGCCCCGATTGAGGGAGCCGGGACCGCGGGGCCCGCTTCAGCTAGCACCGCGCCACCAACCAAATCGCCCCCGGACGAGACTGTCGTCCCTGGCGGCATCTTACCGGCCTCCCGTTCGCCCCAGACCGGCAGGCCATCGTTGGGAGGGTCAGTGACCGGAACACTGGCCAATCTCCCAAGGATGGCCAACGATGTAATGCTGGCGGCGAAGGAGAGGCTGGAGTCCTCAGGCAACCTGAAACGGGAGACCCGTGAGTTTGTCGTGGGCTCGCTCGGCGAGCTGTACCAGATGGTACTCAGGCTGAGCGAGTCCAGGCAAACTCTCAGCCTGAGGATGGAGGCCGCCAGGGCGGAGTTCGCCGCGGACGCGACCCGAAGAGAGGAGGCTCACGCGGCCCGCCTGGAAAAGCTGGCCGCGGGCGCGGTGCTGCCCGCAATAGCAAAGGACCTGGGCGAGATTAAGAGAGAGGTTTTGGCGGCACGAGACCTGATCTCGTTTGACGTCTTGGGAGAGCTGCGGGACAAGGAGGCACCACCGGCTCCGGGGGCGCTTTCATCCCTTACTAAGGGGATGCAGGCGCTCACGGAGCGGTGCGAAAGCCTCAGCAAGGAGCTGAGCGGTGTGGCCGGGGCGGCCAACACCAAAGCGGGCGTGGACTGGGCGGAGGAGGTAAAGGGGGAGCTCCGCGGGCTTCGCGAGCGGCTCGACAGGCAGCAGCCTGCGCCGCTCGCGGGGCCCGCCCCGGCTCCCCCTGTCGGCCCGATCCGCCAAAACCACTGCCCCGCCACAGCCGCAGTCCCGCGGCCCTCCCAGCGAGGTCGGGTCTCGCCAAAAACCTATGCCGAGGCAGCTTCCTCACCGCGCCACCCGATGGTGGTGGAGTCGACCGACCCCAACAACACAGCCGAAGCAACAATTGCAGAGATCAAGGCGAAGGTCGACGTCATCACCCTCGGGATTGGAGTCAACGCGGTCAGGAGGCTGCGGAACCAGAAAGTGTTGCTCTCTTGCGACACCAGCGAGGGCAGGGAGGCTTTCAAGAAGGAGCTGGAGGGGGCCGGTGGCCTCTTTACAGTCACCGAGCCCACCGACAAGCGCCCCCTGATTCGCCTCGCTGGGGTCGCGAGAGACATCCCAGATGAGCAGGTGATGGCCGCCATCGAGTCCCAGAATAGGGACTTGATGGCGGGCATCGCCCTCAATAAAGAGGAGGCCCGGGTCCTTAGGCGCACCAATGGCAGAAACAGGGCACTCTGCAACGTCATCTTAGAGGTGACCCCCGAAATCTGGCGGCGTATGGAAGGAGCGAGGATAAGGCTGGGCTACCAGGTCGTGCTGGCGGTGGACCAGTCCCCATTGGTGCAGTGCTACCGCTGCATGGGCTACGGGCATACGGCGCGAATTTGTCGCGCCGAAGCCAGGTGTGGCCAATGCAGCGGCGAGCACCAAACCAGGGACTGCCCCCCGTCGGCGCGGGCTGAGGGGCCGCGCTGCTGCCACTGCACGAAAGTGCCAGGGGCAGAGTCCTCGCACCCTGCATACGCCGCCGACTGTCCCGAGCGCGTGCGTTGGGACAGTATAGCGCGGCAGGCCATTAAGTACTGTTGATGCGGGCACCTTGGCCCCCCCACGGCCTCGGGGTGCACCGGGTGATGGGGTGGCCGACGTTGGCCGGGACGCCGCGGGGCGGCCACGGGGAGCGCGGCGGGGCACTATTCGGCTGTTGCAAGTCAACATAGGCCGTTGCCGCGCCGCGTTCCACGAGGTCGTCCAGGTGGCCATCGAGGGTGGCTACTCGGCCGTACTGATCCAGGAACCTTACACTGGGTCGGTGGGCCGAGTGGACACCCGGTATACTTGTATACAAAAGATGGCCACCGGGGCTAAACCGGTCAAGTCGGCTATCCTAGTCATCAACCCGGCCCTCTCTGTCGTCCAGGACGCCACCACCATCACGGAGAATGTCGTGGCGGTGGTGGTGGAATGGGAGCGGCAGAAGATCGGCCTGGTCTCGGTGTACCTTGAGGGAGACCAAGACCTCAGCCCCTATCTCCGCGACATCCAGGCCTTCATGGACCGCATGGGCACCAGCGCGGTCCTTCTCGGCGGGGACATTAACGCCAAAAGCCTTTGGTGGGGCTGCGAGCGCGAGGACCAGAGGGGTACTCTGTTCTCCGAGTTCGCAGCCCAGGTGGATCTGCAGGTCCTCAACGAGGGAGGGGCGCCGACGTTTTACATCTGGCGGGGGGACAAGCTGTTCACCAGCATAGTTGACGTAACCCTCGCCACGTCGGCGCTCTTCCACCGAGTGAGCGACTGGAGGGTCCGTCCGGACCTCATCCCCTCCGCCCCGGACCATCGGGCGATCACGTTCGAGGTGGGGGTGGGGCCCGAGACGGAGCCAGCCAGACCCAGCGGATCCACCAGGCGTTACCACGCCGCGAAGGCCGACTGGGACCTTTTTCGGGCCTCGTTCGTCGACCGTCTAGGAGACTGGACGGTCGACGAAATCGAGGCTATCGAGACGCCCCGCGGTCTTGAGGAGGCCATTGGAAGGTACACTGGGGCGATTCACGGTGCGTGCGAGGATTCGATCCCTCTTCTGGCTCCACCAAAGGCACCCAAACGGGTGATTTGGTGGAGCCCTGAGTTGCAGGCGAAGAAGCGCAACCTCATCACGTTGAGGGGTCGAATCCGGCACGCGAATCGCCGCAGAAGGGATAGGGTAGTTGGGGAGTATCTGGTGGCCAAGGAGGACTACAAGGCCGCCATAGAGGCGGCCAAGACCGCCAGCTGGGTGGAATTCTGCACAAAGCAGGAGCATGAGAGCGTGTGGGACGGCATCTATAGGGTGCTAAGATGCGCCGCTCGTCGGAAGGAGGACACCCTCCTCAGCGGCGCGGATGGACGCACCCTGGATGCCGAGGGCTCCACAGCTCTCATAGCTGACACATTCTACCCAGCTGACGATCTACAGTCCGAGTTAGATACTCATGCCCGCGTCAGGCAAGCAGTTGCCCGCATGGAGGATGAAGCCAGTGCCAAGCCGCGGGAGTTTATTCCCTTCTCCCAGCACGAGCTCTCGGGCGTCTTGAAGGGCATCCACCCTAAAAAGGCGCCCGGGGGGGACGGCCTCACGGCCGACATCTGCAGTGCGGCCATCAGGGCAAGAAATGATGTATTTGTTGCCCTGATGAACGCCTGCCTTTCTCTGGGATACTTCCCCAAGGATTGGAAGGCCGCTGTAGTCAAAATCCTGCCTAAGCCCAGCAGAGATGACTACACGCGGCCTAAGTCATACAGGCCGATTGGGCTCCTGTCCGTCCTGGGGAAGATCTTGGAGAAGATGATGGCCGGGAGGCTGCTCTGGCAGCTCGGGTTGGGCGGAGGACTGAGCCCGCGCCAATATGGCTTCATGCCGCAGCGCAGCACGGAGGACGCTTTGTATGATGCTGTCCAGCTCATAAGAGATCACGTCGGGCAGAAACGCATTGTCGGAGTAGTCTCCCTCGATATCGAGGGGGCCTTCGACAATGCGTGGTGGCCCGGAATAAAACACCAGATCCTGGCCACTGGATGCGACCAGTCTGTCTACCAACTCCTGTGCAGCTACCTGAGCGAAAGACAGGTCACAGTCAGGTACGCTGGAGCACAAGTAGACAGACCTACTTCGAAGGGTTGCATCCAAGGCTCGACGTGCGGTCCCCTGCTGTGGAACCTGCTACTCGACCCTTTGCTCCGGCGCGGCGAGGACCTGAGAGCTCACCTGCAGGCGTTCGCGGACGATATTTTGATTATCGCCGCGGCGCAGACTGCGGGTGAGCTTGAGGGGATCCTCAACGCCGCGCTGGAAGCCGTGTCTGAGTGGGGAGAGGCGGCTAAGATGAGGTTCGCCGCTCGAAAGACCCAAGCTATGGTGGTCACCAAGAAGCGCGATGTAATCCCGCCCAAACTGAGTCTTGGGGGGGAGGACATCGCGTTCTCGGATGAGATCACCGTACTGGGTCTGACGATCGACAAGAACCTCAATTTTCTTAGCCACCTCAACAGGGTCTGCGGCAAAGCTATGGCTAGGTTCCAGATGGTGTCTAGAGCGGCCAGGGCGACTTGGGGCTTAAATGCCGATATCGTCCGGCTGCTCTACACAACCGTCATCGAGCCTACTATCCTCTATGCGGCCAACGTTTGGGCGCCTGTCGCGCAACGTGCGGGCCCCAGGGCCGTGCTCGACAGGGTGACCAGGGCCTTCGCGATCCGCATCGCTAAGGCCCATCGCACCACCTCCCTCACTGCTGCCGTCCTCCTGGCGAGGATCCTCCCCCTCGACCTAAGGGCCGAGGAGGCCCTTCAACTCTACGAGCTAAAGAGGGGGAGGCCCTTCGCCCCGCTCCCGGGCCGGGAAGTCGAGCACCGAAGCAGCCCGTTCACGCTGGCACACCCCGCTCTTAGAACTCCGGTGGAGTTTGAGGAGGTGGCCAGCGTGGAGGAGCTCAGTAAGGTGCCCGACGACTGGCCCAGGGCTTACACGGACGGCAGTAAGATCGAGGGCAAGGTGGGGGGAGCGGTCACGCTGTGGAAGGGCGGCGCTGAGGTCCGCACCAGGGGGTTTAGGCTGGAGGGATTCGCCTCCGTCTTCCAAGCGGAGATGGTGGCGATCTCTAAGGCTCTCGACCTCGTTGCCGGGGGTCCCGCTCCCATCAGGGCGAGTGTTCTGAGCGACTCCAGATCCGCTCTGGAGTTGCTCAGGAGTACCTCGCCCACACACCCGCTGGCCGTGAAGATTCACGGCCAGCTGGCGGACATCCAGCGAAACGGGGGCCTGATCCAGTTCTACTGGATCAAGGCCCACGTCGGGATCCCCGGCAACGAACGCGCGGATGAGTTGGCCAAGAGGGCGGCGTTGTCCCGCAAAGACGCGGCAGCCTATGACCTGTATCCCGTCTCACACGCAAAACTGCAGGTGAGACGGGAGACAGTGGCAAAGTGGCAGACCCGCTACAGCGAGTCTGCCACAGGCCGCGTCACCTCGCTGTTCTTCCCGGACGTCGCATCGGCCCACAAAGTCCTTGGCAAATTCACTATGTGCAATGCCAAGGCGCAGCTCCTTACGGGGCACGGCGGCTTTCGAGCGTACCTCCACAGGTTCAAGCTCGCGGGGAGTCCGTCCTGCATTTGTGATGACGAGACTCCCGAAACGCTGGAGCACCTGTTGGAGGAGTGTCCCCGTTTTGGAGCTGCCAGGGCCGATTGCGAGATACGCCTGGGAAGGGCGGTGAGGTGCGAGGCGTTCGCCGCCTTTATGGCCGACTCCAAGAGTCGAGAGACCTTCCTTGCCTTCGCCCTGGGGGTGACGCGCGCGGCCTCAAAGGCAAACGGAAGCCGAGTTTAACTTAAGCGACCCAGATGACCGTTTTTAAGCCGAGGGAGAGAGTGTAGGATTGGGTTGAGACTTGTTACAGGACCCCGGCGCCTTGCTTGTGACTACTCGATAGAGTAGACAGAGATAAGGCGCCGGGGAACACACCTAAGTATAAGTACATTTTAAGGCAATTTTATTTTTATTTTATTCTTGACATTTTATCGTAATTTTAATAAATTTGAATCTAATGTAATTGATATATTATTATTGTATTGAATCTATTAACATTGACATGCTATATTTGTAAACCCCGGCGCCTTGCTTGTGACTACTCGTCGGAGTAAACAGAGATAAGGCGCCGGGGAAAACACTACAATGTAATAAATGTAAAATGCGTTATATTCAATTGTAAAATGCGTTTTATTATATATTCAACCAATTAATTTATTATTACTATATTTTATTGTAATGGACTTTGTTTTGTGAAACCGTTATCAACTGTGACTATGACATCTGTAAATGGGTTAAACATATAAAAAAGAAAAAAAAAAAAAAAAAAAAAAACAAACAAACAAACAAATAAACAAACAAAGAAAGAAAGAACAAGTACGAGAATAAAAAAAAAAAAAAAAAAGGTACGTAACAAGAAAGAAAAAGAGAAAAAAAAAAAAAAAAAAAAAAACTTGAAGACTAATTTAACCCATTAGGCTAAGTAACCATAAGGACATATTAATAATATTATAAATTCAAAAATAACTTATCTTCTAAAGTAGCACAGTTTTATATTAAATTGGACCATTCTTTTCTTATTTTCACTACACATATCGACTAAAGGTTGCCACGTTATCAATGGTGGCAGTAAAAAAAAAAAAAAAAAAAAAAAAAAAAAAAAAAAAAAAAAAAAAAAAAAAACCTAACCTAACCTAACCTAACCTAACCTAACCTAACCTAACCTAACCTAACCTAACCTAACCTAACCTAACCTCCCCCTCGACGGTTGCCGCCTTGTCGTGGCGAGGGGGCTAAGTAGCCGTGGGGGCCTACGGGCAGGAACACACCCACGGTGAAACCAAGAGCAACCGCGGAGGGACCGCTCCTCGCTTGCGAGTCGAGCGGTCAGTAGGTGGCGGTGCTGTATGGGCAGCACCGCCACTGAGGCGGGCTGCGATGCCGTATGGGCGGCATCGCAGCCGAAGGGAGAGGGCCGCGGCGGGAGAGGAGTGCCGGTATTACGGTGCGCCGCTCTCCCTGCCTGCCGCGGCCTTACCGGGGCCGCCACCGGTTGATGGCGGACGCGGTGGGGTCGCAGGGGAAGAGGAGTGCTGGTATTGCGGTGCGCCTCTCTCCCTGTCCCCTGCGACCGTTTAGTCGCTTGGGCCCTGCTTCACACCGTGGAGTGGGACCCAAGCGACCAAGAGGAGGAGGTCCGGCTGGGGGGGGCGCCTCCGGGCGCCTCGTACCAGTCGGATCAGTGCCGTGGGCGGGGGGTCAGGGGACTCTCCGCCTCTAACACGGCGGGCCGGAAGGCGCCCCTGCGTGATCCGGGGGTGCCTTCCGGCACAGAGAGGGCCCGCGCGCTCGCTCTCCACCTTCTCTGTTCTCAGAGAAGCGCTGGTGAGCGACGCGACGGGCCTCGCAGCGATGCGCCGCCCCCTCTAGTCCCATTGTTTTAGCAGTGTGATGTGGGGTGGCGGCGCATTGGAGCGTATGGGGGCCTTTATGGCCCCCCCGAGGAGACGCGGCGTTTCCTTGCCCCGTCGTAGCGATGGGGCAGGGGGCGCCGCTGGGGAGCCGCTTTGGCTCCCCCACCAGTCGAGCCCCTCATGTGGAGGGGCGACCTCTTGCCGGGTCGCGGTGATTTAACCTTTGGCCTACCCCGCGACCCGGTAGAGGAGAGGAGGATCACCGCGGGGGTTTAGTGGGTAGTCCAGCCCTCGGGCTGGGAGTCCCACACGAAGCCGCTCTGTTGTCCCCTGACAGCAGAGTGGTGAAGTGCGTAAATGCATTCCCCCGCGTTACCAAAAAAAAAAAAAAAAAAAAAAACCTAACCTAACCTAACCTAACCTAACCTAACCTAACCTAACCTAACCTAACCTAACCTAACCTAACCTAACCTAACCTAACCTAACCTAACCTAACCTAACCTAACCTAACCTAACCTAACCAGACAGAATTCTGTGAAGTTTCGCGTAGCGCCCTAAATTGAATCTTTCGTGGCCCCCTTGTCACAGACATCCCCCCCAGTACCCATTTCGAGCCCCCTATCCCCATAATTTGCTTGTAATCGACTCTTAAAGTCGTTTAATTTTCATACAAAATTATCACATTTTCTATCTCTAATATCCCTCTCTAACTTTCCTCTGGTATCTCGATTCAATTTTTTTCACGTAGTGTTTGGTCCCCTCTCATCTTTCAGCAGCGTTGCACGGCATCCCGCAGCGTCCGGCACCTGAAACAAAAATAGTTTGTTACTTTTCTTTCATTTTTCCCCTTTTTGGTCACATTTGGGCCCCTAACCCACCGACCGTCTGTCGGATCCCCGATATTTTTGTATTTCCTGACAGGGCTCGTCAAGCCCTTTCTCCTGATACCCCATTTGCCTCCATTGGACGCACCTTAATCCCAATTTCCGCCCTCCGACCCTAAACCGAGGTGATATACCTAGGCCGATTTCCCCATACATTCACTAGACAGAATTCTGTGAAGTTTCGCGTAGCGCCCTAAATTGAATCTTTCGTGGCCCCCTTGTCACAGACATCCCCCCCAGTACCCATTTCGAGCCCCCTATCCCCATAATTTGCTTGTAATCGACTCTTAAAGTCGTTTAATTTTCATACAAAATTATCACATTTTCTATCTCTAATATCCCTCTCTAACTTTCCTCTGGTATCTCGATTCAATTTTTTTCACGTAGTGTTTGGTCCCCTCTCATCTTTCAGCAGCGTTGCACGGCATCCCGCAGCGTCCGGCACCTGAAACAAAAATAGTTTGTTACTTTTCTTTCATTTTTCCCCTTTTTGGTCACATTTGGGCCCCTAACCCACCGACCGTCTGTCGGATCCCCGATATTTTTGTATTTCCTGACAGGGCTCGTCAAGCCCTTTCTCCTGATACCCCATTTGCCTCCATTGGACGCACCTTAATCCCAATTTTTCGCCCTCCCACCCGCTCATTGTTGCATTTATTGGTTACGACTGTGGGAATTTCAAATTTACAGTAGGAATAGCGACCTAAACAAATATTTTCATTCGGCTTAAATTTAGACTCCAGTCGTTAGTGTCGCACCTTTTTGAACGCGTCTTTTGGATCTGAAAACAAATTTAAAAACCGTTAAAACTCTGATTTTCCCCAAATGGTGCTCTCTCGCTCGCCCCCTAGAAAGGGGGTGGATGCTACGTCATCACCACCGCTTCCAGCGACTACTAGAGCCTACCGCGCCATTTCGGTTCCGCCTGGCTCTGGTACTGCGTCGGATTCTGGAGGCGCCGCCGCTTCTAATGTTGCTCAGCCCCCCGTAGCGCCCCCGGTTTCGTTATCACTCGAGGCGCATACTGCCCCGCTGCTCGATCTGGCGTCTTCCCTTGTCCCCTTCACCCAACTTAGCCCTAATCCCCTTACAACTCAACCCGTTCAAGCGCTTTCACCACCTGTGGCGCCAAAGGGCAAGTCGGCGAAGCCCGTCAAGCGAAATGCAACCACTACACCTGAGTTGCCAGCGCTCGCTGCGGATGTGACTAGCCTGGACTCGTTTGTGGCGACCGTGAACAAGCTCTCAGAAGCCATAAACGGCGCGGTAAACGAGGGCAAGAGTGTAACAACTCTGAACAAAAAACTGATCGCCGCCGCTACCCTGGAGATCCAGAGGGCCACCCAAGCGCTCATGAAATTGCCCACGATCCCGTCCACAATCGAGCCCCCAAGCACGTCGGTCCCAAGAAGTGAGAGCAGCGAGAGCATACTCTCCACCATCAGGGACACCATCCGCGAAGAGCTCAGGGAAATCAAGAATGCCTCGCCCCCACCACCTGCACTCCCAACCAGATCGTACGCTGCAGCGGTATCCGCTCCGCCCCCGAAGCAACCACCATTACGCACACGCACGCTCCCATCAATCATCGTCAGAAGCAAGCAGTCCGGCGATAGGCAGTCCGATGTGTATGAGGAATGGCGCAAGAACGTCTCATTCCGTGACACTACTTTTGCGCCATCTAAAGTCCGATCCTTGAAAAACAATATGGTCAAAGTCGATTTCGAAACTATCCAGCAACGCGATGAAACCATCAAAAAGGTCAACGACGTGCCGAACATCATGGCGGAAGAGTCCAGGCTCCGTCGCCCACTCCTTATCTTAAAAGGCGTCAGCAAGGACGTCCACCGCGACGACCTAATACAGATCCTGAGCCAGCAAAACCAAATCGCGAACGAAGACATCCGATTGTGCTTCCTGCTGAAAAACCGTAACGAACACCTATATAACGCAGTCATAGAAGTGGCTCCCACTGTACGACGTGCGTTGGTGGATGCGGAGCGAGCTAACGTGGAGCACCAGAGGGTGCACGTGGCGGACTTCAGCCGCTTCGTGCAGTGCTACAAGTGCCTGCAATTCGGGCACACCAACAACAAATGCACTGCTGACTTCTACCCGTGCGCCCACTGCGGCTCCACCTCGCACCACATGACCTCTTGTCCGGTCAAATCTGACGAAACTAAGAAGTCCTGTTACAACTGCATCCAATCCAAAAACGCTGTCACAAACCACTCTGCTCTAGATTCTCATAAATGCCCCAAAATAATTAAAGCCATCAAATCCCTCGAAGAAAATACAGATTATGGTTACTAGCTCTCTCAAAATCATCCAATGCAATGTACAGCGTAGTTATGTATCGCAACAGGAATTCTTCACATATTTCAACAAAAACAACTACGACATAGCCATCATCTCAGAGCCCTACGTTGGCTCTACTCTCGAGATGAAAGCACCACCAGGCCTAAACATTTATCAGTTCTCCAAAGGGTCGCGCGTCAAGGCCTGCATCGCCACCAAATCTACAATAGCCGCCCTCGGTATCACACAATTATCAACCGCGAACTTGGCAGTCATCCGCATCAATCTGGGCCCCAGGAGCATGGACGTAGCCTCCTTTTATATAGAACCAGACACCGACAACGACCATACGATAGACAAAGTACATGTCCTCCTACAATCTGCCGGATCATCACTGCGGTTACTAGGCGGTGATGTTAACGGGGCCCACCAGGAGTGGGGCACGGCCAAGTCGGACTCTCGGGGTGACGAGTTCGCGGCACTTATGGCGTCTAATGATTTAGTGGGGTGCAACTGTGGCAGCGAGCCGACGTTCGAGGCCATCAGACATGGAGCCCACTGCTCGTCAATAGTAGACGTCACATATGCATCCCAGAATCTCGTCGACGCCGTGAGTAGCTGGCGCGTTAACCGAGAAGCCTGCCCCACCTCCGACCACAACGCAGTTGAATTCCAGCTGGAGACTCCACGTAGGCCGGAGAGGATCAAGAGTAACACCACCTTCAAATACTCCACCTTCCGAGCCAACTGGCCCGAATTCCGCATGGCACTGACCGTCGCCCTGCAACCACTCGCGGAACAAACAAATATCGACATACTCTCTGATGCTGAGCTGGACCGCATGGTAGGCCAATTGACCAGTACTACACAGGACATCTGCAGTAAAGTATTCCGTCCCAGGCCGGGCGCTAAACACTACAACCCCTGGTGGTCCGATGCTCTGGAGCAACAGAAGAAGGAATGCATCAAACTCCACCATCGACTCCACGACCTCAAGAAGTCGAATAGACCCCTCGATGAAGTCCTGGAAGCGTACCGGCTAGCGAAACTCGAGTATGCCAAATCGATCTCAAAAACGTCTACAGATCACTTCAGACAGTTTTGCGAGGCGCAGGGTAAAGAAGACGTCTGGGCAGTCACAAACCGCATCATCAAAGAGGCACCTCCTAGGAAACCACCTCAAACCCTAAAGAGCGAGGACACTTACACCAACTCATGCTATGACACCGCAACGACACTGCTCAAACACTTTTACCCCGACGACACACCCGACACACATGACCACCATCGCCACCTACGAATGAAAATGACCACCTCCCCAGAAACTGAAGAAGATCTGCCCTTCACAGTCGAGGAGATCCGCGAGTGCTTCGGTCAGACAAATCCAAAAAAGGCACCAGGGGATGACCACCTGACCTCAGACATTTGCCGAGAGTTGTTTGAGGCGCAACCGGAACTCCTGACTGCAATATATAACAGATGTTTAAAAACTGGGTATTTCCCAAGATCATGGAAGAAGGCCATAGTGAAAATCCTCCCTAAACCCAATAAAACCGACATGGAAGCCCTCAGCTCGTACAGACCGATCGGCCTAATCTCAGTTCTCGGTAAAATTCTGGAAAAGCTGATGATCAAGCGGATAATCCACAAGGCAGAAACCGAAAACACTCTGAGTAGTGCCCAGTACGGATTTAGAGAGCAAACATCGACTGTAGACGCTCTTGACAACGCCCTCAGTGTCATCAAGACAGCCAAATCTGCGGGCCGGCAGGTGGTAGCGATATCTCTGGACATCAAAGCAGCCTTCGACAACGCCTGGTGGCCTGCACTCTTTGAGCGACTGAGGCACGTGAAATGTCCGAGTAACATATTTACGCTCATAAAAAGCTACTTCACCGACAGAATAGTTTCTCTGTGCTACGGCAGCAGCACAGCGTCCAAAAATATGACCAAGGGATGCGTTCAGGGCTCGGCCTGTGGCCCAGTTTTCTGGAACCTAATACTCGACGAGCTCCTTGAACTGCCGCTCCCAGAAGGCGCTCACATACAAGCCTTCGCGGACGATGTGCTGCTGACGATCGAGGCCAAGACCAGAGAGGAAGTAGAGGCTATAGCCGCAACCTGCCTCCGCGATATTGGTGCCTGGGGCGAGAGAGTGAAATTGACGTTCAGCCCGGAAAAGACCCAAGCAATTGCATTTACCGCACAATCCCGGCGCGCTGCACTACTAATGGGCAGCGTTATAATTCCTCTCTCCGATCAGATAAAACTGCTAGGAGTTATCATAGACAATAAACTAAATTTTATCCAGCACGTACATTATGTCATCAAGAAAGCGACAAAACTCTTTAAAAACCTCTGCAAGTTTGTCAGACCAACTTGGGGCGTACACTCGGAGAACGTGGAGTGTATCTATAGACAGGTTGTAGTGCCCACAATCACATATGCGGCCGGAATCTGGGGCACTGCTACTAGGTTCTACTCCGTCCGCCGAGCCCTCAGATCCTTCCAGAGAGTGTTCGCCATCAGAGCAATCCGAGGATTTCACACAATCTCAGCTGTGGCTGCGGAAGCGCTGGCCCAATTTCCACCTCTGCACCTGGTAGTAGATGAAACAAGTGAAACCTACCATACCAAGAAGTCAGGCATATGTCCGGATCTACCTGGTGATATAAGGCTCCACAAAAGAGTAAAAATATCTAGCCTCCTACACCCGGCAAAACGTGTCACTATAAAATACGAAATAGCGACAAACCAAGAAGAAACTGATGCCCTGTCAGACCCGAATAACCCTAGCATTTATACGGACGGCAGCAAGCAGGAAACAGGCGAAACGGGAGCCTCATTTGTCGTTACACTGCCAGGCCAGAGCCATAATATAACTAAAAAATTTAAACTTTGCCGCACCGCCACAGTCTTCATGTGCGAAATGCTAGCTATAGCCAAAGCCTTGGAGTGGCTCTGCAACACGAATTACTCCTCGGCCACCATCTTCACTGACTCCCTCTCCTCCTTAAAAGCCATACAAGACCGAAGTAATACAGATCCCATAGTAAATCAGATCCATAACAGCCTTTTCCATCTGATCACAAACAACAGATCCACCAACTTTGCGTGGACAAAAGCACACGTGGGTATAGAGGGCAATGAATCCGCGGACGCTGCAGCCAAGGCAGCGGCACTCAAAAAGACAGCCTCGGAGATGAATGTTTGCCCACTATCTTACGTCA